>JARYGA010009156.1:0-25007 GCA_030545235.1 Helianthus tuberosus | reverse complement strand
TTACTTTCTATCCTTGTGTCGTATACTCGAATCTTACCTGTGCGTTGTACGTTCTTACGTTTTAGGTCAACCTGCGAATAAAACAATCCACCTGCTCCACCTGCTTGTACGTACAAGATGTTCATGAATTGTAAGCCGCAGACCTTTAGTGGGACTGAAGGGGCTGTAGGACTCCTGCGATGGTTTGAGAAGGCAGAATCGGTATTTGCAATGTGTAACTATCCTGCTGGGGACAGAGTGAAGTATGCTACGGGCACACTCGAGGATGGTGCCCTGACATGGTGGAATGCCCAGGTTCAGATGTTGGGTATTGAGATGGCGAATGCCACTATTTGGGATGATTTCAAGGAGTTGATGCGAGAGGAGTATTGTCCTCGTGATGAGGTTCAGAAACTGGAGAACGAGTACTACAATCTGAAAATGGAGGGATCTGAGATTGAAGCATTCACTAGGAGGTCTAATGATTTAGCAACTTTGTGCCCTAACATGTCTCGACCCCCACATCGGCGAATTGAGTTGTATCTCAAGGGTTTAGCACCAGCTGTTAAGGGGTACGTTACTGCTGCAAACCTAGACAATCTGCCCCGTATCGTCTGATTGGCACATAAGATTACTGACCAAGAGGTCGAACGTGGCAACTTGCCGCCACGTGTTTCTGCTACTACCTCGACTGCTACAGCTAGCACACCTGCTAGTGATCACAAGCGAAAATGGAACGATACTGACAAAGTAACCAGTGCTAGCCAATCTCAGAAAAGGGCAGACAACAGCATCCACCGTAGTTTCAGCCAGTCGTCTTCTGTGAACCAGAATCAGAGCAACAATTCAAATCAGGGTTCTTACGAGGGAAAGCTACCAAAGTGTAATAAGTGTATGTTCCACCATCGCGGACCGTGCACCCGGGTATGTCATAGGTGCAACAAGGTGGGTCATATGGCTAAAGATTGTAGGGTCTGGCTTCCTAAGCAGCCGCAGCAGCAGCAGCCACAACAACAGGAGAGACAGCAGCCTCAACAGAATCGGGGAAATCAAAAGGGGTGCTTTCAGTGTGGTGAAGAGGGTCATTTTAAGCGGGATTGCCCTCAGCTTAACCAGAATGCTGGCAACAACAACAACGCAGGGAATAACAACAATGGGAACCATGGTGGGAATGGGGCAAGTGGAAGAGTATTTACTATTGGCGCTGGGGAAGCTCGCAATGATGGCAATGCCGAGACCGGTACGTCTTCTTTGAATGATCTTTTTGCTTCTGTTTTATTCGACTTTGGTGCTGATTTGAGTTATGTGTCTCTGGGGTTCAGTCGCCAGTTAGGACTGACTCCCACCCCTCTTGTATTATAAGCATGTAGTAGAATTAGCTGATAGTACACCGATAGAAGCTTCTTATGTTCTTTTTGGTTGTAAACTTGATCTCATTGGTCAAGTGTTCGACATTGACCTACTTCTCGATACCCTTGTAAGTTTTGACGTGGTCGTTGACATGGATTTGGTTATCTATGCATCAAGCGGAAATCCTCTGTAAAGAGAAAATCGTGCGTATCCCTTTCCCTAGTGGGGAATCCTTATCAGTTCAAGATCATCGTAGTGGTGCCATTGTTAGCATCGTCTTAGTCATGAAAGCCCAGAAGTGTCTACGGAAGGGCTTCCCTGCTATACTAGCTCTCGTCACCGATTATCAACCTGAAGAAAGGAAGATCGAGTATCTTCCAGTTCTTCGTGAATTTTCTGACATGTTTTCTAAAGAGTTACCTGGTTTACGTCCACCTCGTCAGGTGGAATTTCATATTCCTTCTGGGATACAGCAATCCCTTGGGTTCACTGGATACTATAACAGATTCATCATGGGATTTTCGAAGAGTGCGCAACTTCAACCACCTTAGCAAAGCGGGGAGCTGTGAATTCATGGGAAATAAAACAGGGGAACGTCTGTTCAGCTTTTGAAACCCAACCCTGCAACGTACTGAGCATCACTTCTATCCGAGGGTACTGATGATCTGGCGGTATACCATGATGGTTCGAATCAGAGTCCCAGTTACACGCCGATGCAACATGAGAAGATGATGGCTTATGTGGTGGACTTACAGGAAGAACTGCATGAGTCACGACCTGCGGTGGAAGCCGTAGTCTTTGGATTTAAAATTGGAGGCATTACTTGGACGGTACCGAATGCATCACTTAGACGGATCACAAGGGCCTCCCGTGTACCCTGGTTATGAGAGAGTTAAATCAGTTAATGGCATCGCTGGATGGAACTTTTGAATGAATACGACCGTGAAACCTGGACGTGCACGAGCTTTGCAGCTCGCTATCCACTCTAACATACCTGATCAGACTCGCCTTGCTCAAACTGAGGAACTGAAGGAAGAGAGTTCTCAAGATTAACCCATGCGGGGCATGGGGAAGCAACCTTTGGCAGGTCGGACGATATACGCTACCTCATGGAATGAATGTGGATCTCATTATACGGCAACAGTAGGGAACTCGGGTTGAGCAAGCACAACGGCCTCGATAATCTAGTCGTCTAGGTTTTGATGAGAGATATTAGGAACTATAAATCTTGCACCGGTGATTGGGCATGAAGGCCCGCCTAGCTATGTATGTGAATGATGCTTGACTTGTGGGAAAGTCAAGGTGAAGCATCAGCAACCAGAAACACCCATATGGAAATGAGAACAGACTGCCATGGATTCTGTCTACTCACAGCTCGAAACGGAAACAATACCACCAGGGTGATTGTTGATTGTCTCACGTTACTAGCACACTTTCTTGCAATCAAAGAAACTGACAAGTCTTCACAGCTTGTGGATACTCCTCTGAGAGAGACGGCTTTTAGGCACGAGGTGCCAACTCCTGTTATCTCTGAATTTGATCTATGCATAATCTATGACAGATAATACACAACACCCTTGGCTCATGTCAGGACCAGAGCATTGCTTACCGCCGTTGGACAAACGGTCAGAGTAAACAAACTCTCCTGTCACTCGAAGGCATGCTGCGAGCATGTGTGTAACTGGCTTTGGTGCAAATTTGAAGGACTCTTACCTATGGTTGAGTACTACTACGACAGTTATCATCTTGGTAACCAGACAGCTCTGTTGAGGCATTGCGTAGACAATAATGCCAACCTTCTTATTAGACTGAGATGGTTGACAACTTAATTATTGGTCCAGGACTGGTACTCAAAACTCTTGGGAAGGTTGTTTGGAGCGAGAGTCGATTGGCGGCAACGCGTGACCGTCAGGAAAGCTGATAAACTGGGGAAACGCTGGAATATCGTTGTAGGTGGTCGTATCGTGTTGAAAGTCTCACCCTGGGAGGGTGTGGAATGCTTGGGAAGCATGGCGAGCCTAACTGACGTCACGATGGACCATTCAACGGTCTGGGAAGAATCGATAGTGTAACCTACAAACTCGAGTTACCCGACGAATTGGGTAACGTTCACGATGTCATTTATGTCGCGAGTCTAAAGCAGTGTTTGTTCGACGAAACGCTTGTGATACTTCTTAGGGTCTGGGTCTAACGTCAAGTTGCAGTTGTCAAGGTGCCTATTGAAATCATGCCCCAGGAGGTTAAGGTTTGCGCGCACTGTCAAATTCCAATTATGAGAGTTCGTTGGAACTCGAGACTGAGTATCCGCAATCGTACGAATCTGCTGAATCAATTTCCGATGCAACTGGTGAATTTCGGGGATGAAATTCCATTTCAAGTTAGGGATGATGTGGTTCCTGAGCAAAATTCGCAACAATCTTGATTTCTCACTTCACTCTTCTGTGATTACTTGTCAAATTCCGGGACGAAATTTCTTTCAAGTTGGGGATGATGTGACAACCCGAACTTTCAGGGTCAGTATCTTTTCGTCACGTGGTTCTGTTTCTTGTTATATTTTTCTTTCTCTTTCATATTCCGTATGACGATAAGAATCAGTGAACACTTGTAACGGTAATGTAATGACTACATGTATAATATGTTCGAGTAATATATATATGGGTGTGTGTATTGGGCCGAACCTAGTGTTGTGTCTATGATTGGGTCATGCATACGTTTGGGCGGCACTCTTACTAGTTATAACTTTCCTTGGCCCACGCTTACAGGTTATCTTAGGCCCAAAGTCATACAAGTCCAATCGAGTCATAGTGGGCCGATTAGTTGCATTTTATACATCCACGCACACACCGAAATCATGTTGGGCCGGGCGAAGCCCAAGTGAATTAATTATTTTGTTTGGGGCCCCGGTTATTGGAGGATACATACACACACAAGAATTACGCAATTTATTAACAACACACATTCAAACCCTAGAGTTCATACGGCAGTAGACCCCCCCAGTTGTCGAAGTCCTTTCTTATTGGAGATCACCCTTTTCTCTTGGTTAGTCAATCATGCTTATTAAACTCTTGCTTTATCATGTTAAATTATGCGCAATCTGATTATGAATCATGAATTGTTTTATGAGTAGTAAGATGACATAATATTATAATGCAAATTGAAGTGTTCACTAAATTCACAAAATCCATGTAACCGATTATGACATATCAGTAGCTTTTTAGGGGTCCAATACATTTGTTGGAAAGTGGTTTGACATAGTTGATAACTTTGAAATAGGAAATTGGCGGCCCATGTGTTTGTTGGTAGTCTTGATCTAATCAACCATGTGCACATTCTAAAAGTGTTGTCAGGGATATTAATGTTATGCGAATTAATCGATAGTGATGTTGTTAATATGTGACCGATCTGCATGAAATAGATATGATAGTTATGATTTATTAATTATGATTATTAAATAATGGGTTGCCAAATTGTGTTATTAATATATGAATTACAATCATATGAAACTGGGCCAAATTAGTAAATGGGGAATGGAAATACAAACTGAGTTATATGATAAAATGGGTTAGGAATAAGGCTTGAACCGAGGGATGGGTAACTGGAATGAAGTTTGGGCTTGGTTGGGTTGATCTCGACTACTGGGCCGCATGAGGGATAAAAAGGTCCACGAGTAATATGATTTTGGTTTGGGGTTAATGAATATGCTGTGGCAAATAAACTCAATTGGGTGTAATGGGTCACACACACTAAATTAAGTACATTGGGCCAGTGTAGGTGGACCATGAGCTGAAACAGGAACCGCATAAGAGGTTGCGGGCCGGGATAGATTTGGGCCTGGGTTTCGTATGTCGGGTTTAAGGGCCTCTCGTATGCTACATGAAGTTACCCGTTAATTGTATGTTTGACATGAGATGTTAGAAGAATAACTGGAATAATATAACGAGCTATCAAGTGTTATTAGTCGGTTATGGCTGCGATACGTGATTACTTGTGATGTGAGTATTTATTATGCATTATGTGAACTATATGTGATATGAATTTACGTGAACTGTTACGCCATACATGCCACGGGGTGATCAATCTATGTTTACAACTTGTTTTAATAAGTGGGTGTTGGTGCGTGAGTCTAATTGATATCGGTAACTATGTTAGGATTGTTTTGAGCAACCGAACACGTAACTAGTCTTACCGAGCAAACCAAAGGTGAGTTCATCTCTCTTGAGCATGCGTCCCGGTGGTTGGGACAGTCAGTGGGTATCCCGGGGAGGGATAAGTCTTTTGGGTAAAAACGGGAATGTTGGATAATATACTCATCCTATCACCATTAAAGTCCCTCCGTGTTGTTTGGTTACCGGGAAGGTAACATGGTATTAGTTAGTAGCGCTACTTAGGTTTGGCAACCTCACCCCGTACCTGGGAGGACGGGTGTTGAACTAATGACCTAGTCATGAACAATGCCTTGATAGGAGCATTGGAGAAAGGGCAAAATAATCAGAAGCCGTCTTGTATTCGGGGTATTATCAACATTACTTTCGGAATTAAATTCAATGGATTAACTAAACACTTGGTAACCAACGTTTTCGTACAACTATGAACTCACCAGCGTTGTCTGATACACTTGTTGCATGCTCGCAGGTCGTTAGGTATCTTGGATTTGTGAACTTGCTGTCTGGACTAGCTGGAGTGGTCATGGGTCGACTGGAAGGATTCATGTGTTTGAATTATTAATACTATTCATTGGTTTCGAAACGGTTTAACTTTGGTTTATTAATTGCTTCCGCTGAACATATTGGTTTTCGTTTAAACTTGCTGATGGTATTTTTATCAATAATTGAGGGTTTGATTTATAAACTTGTATGGGTTCAATGTAAGTAGTGGCTCGTTGTTGGAACGTCACACGCCTAACAGGGACATTCCCTAGGTGGTATTTTGGGGATGTGACAACCAAAATACCCTTTTTGCGCATAACTTCATTTTAAGTATATGTAACTTATTTTTTGTCATATAAACTGATTATTAGACATGTTAAGGCATATAATACTTATCATAGGACTAGTTAGGCGGTCCGAACGCGTTTTACACGAACGACGCGTTAACGTAGCGTAGACTACCTTAACGAGTCGTAATGGGTCATAAGCACTTAGGGTAGGTTCCGATTTAGAATGTAGGCCTTGTTAAACCAAGTCATATGAGTTCTAATACTCATTTGGTTTACGAAACCTCATTCTATCCGATCTTCGGACTTAGGTCCGGTTTATTAACATAGTTACCTATATTAGGTGCCGATTGTTTTCCGTGATCCCTCAAGCGTTGTTTGATTGTTGTTTCAAGATCTTTTAGCATTATCAGGTGAGTACATAGTCCTATCTTTTACTGTTTTCAAACATTTTGGGGTGAAACACATGTGCCTACTTGTTACTTTCGTGTTTTTTTTTTTTTTTTTTTTTTTTGGGTAAAGGGTTACCCCGGTGATTCTATTATAGACAACCGCCAAATAAGTACAAGTAGTGAGGATGAATTCCCCACTAGTTCATATACAGGACATGCCCCATATATGTAAACAAAAACCAAACAAAACCAAGTTACCACCTTAATCTAGCCTACTACAATCATGATAATGACTAACTAGTAGACAAACGAAAAAACAAACAAAAGACATCAACCGCCATCATCAAAAATGAAATTGCTACCAACTGGCAGCCCCTTAGCATGGAATAGAAGCCACCTATCCATTAGACAACTTTATGTGAGAGGTGCTTGCCCCTGTACTGGAAGACGTAGGATGTGTACCCGATGTCATAAACTCATTCGTTTCATCATATACAACCTCTACCTCGTCATCATCAGACTCCTCATTTGGCTCACGTCTCCCTTTATCCCCGTTCCCTCCAACAAACCCAAGGGCGCTAAAAGAATTATGTGTTTGAACCTTAGATGAACTAGTGCTCCGCGCACTCATGTATGCAGAACTCACTGCCTTTTTCTTTTTATCCACAGGTCTATATTCAAACTTGGGTTTTTGATTGTTAACTTGAAAACCGCTCTTCTTTACATTCTTCTTTGTCTTGACTTCCGTATAACCATCCTCATCTACTTTCGAACTATATGTAGGAGGTTTCACTGTCTGACGAATGCGTTTTGGACACTCCTCAGAATCATGCCCAAAAACACAACAGTGGGCACATCTAGGAGGTTTCCATTCATACTCCACCCGAATAGTCTCATTAACATAATTGTTCCCATCCAATTCAGGAATAGCCATGGTTAGAGCCTCTTTCAACTCATGATCAGCTGATATTTCAATGAGAGCCCTAGCATAGCTGCTCCTTCCCCAAGCCTCATTACACATATCACTAGTATACGAATCCAGGCGCACAGGGGACCCAATTTTTGAAGCCAACATGCTTAAACCATCATCAGAATATGCCACTAGCGGAACATCATGCAATTTAACCCAAACTGCAACCTTTTTAACCTCATCTTTTTTAAGGGTGTTTGTAGGAGACCAAATGTTGAGAAACATGGGTTTGTTACGGATCATCCAAGGTCCCCCTTCAAGAACAGCATCCATACCCTTTCTGTCTTCAAACTTGAAGAAAAAGAAACCATTTGAATTCATCATAGTTTTCTGAAGACCATATTTTTTCCAATTTGTTCTGACAAAATATTCAACTACCGGATATGCAATCCTATCCCCCAGGAAATAACCATAAAGAGTGTTTGCTAACCTGTTATTAACCTGGCGTACCGAAGCAATCGGGAGCACTACATCCACTCCATCCAATGATACATCTGAGTTAAGATGTCGAAAATGGACTTTAGGAACTTGATCAGCCACAACATTGGCCTTTCTAGTGTTTTCATCTATATTCTGATTCTGAATTGAATCCCCACCCCGCTTAATATCGCCCTGCTCAATTCGTTCATGTAGGACCACATCCGCATAAGATTGGACATGAGCATTATCATCTTGATTCAGATTTTGAACTTGAGTAGGACTAATATCATTCACCGGTAACACAAATGCTACCTTTCTCTTATCAAAGACTTTCGCATAATTCTGATTGGGTGAATCAGAACAGCCAATAACATGTTCAGTATCATTAAGCGGCATCATAAAACATACCTTCTTACTCGGCATTTCAGAAACCCTAGTCGCCAAAAATGATGTTTGTCTTGGCTCAAATGTTTTACCGTCAATGTTCTTGATTTTATTCGCAAACACATTTGAGTTTTCAGCATTTTGGCCATCCATACGGACAAATTCTGATCAGCAAAAACAGTCAATACAAAGAATAGCGATGATAAAGAACCTGCTGAAACCCTAAAACAATAAGGAACCAGCCGCACCCCTTCGCTAATCAGAAAAACAACGATTTCAAAACCCAAATCTCGAAGTCTGGAATCACCTTATTAGCGCCGAAAACAGATCAACGAAATCAGTGTTAAGCCGAAATCAGAAGTAACGCCAAAATCAGAACAACGAAATCGAAATCAGAACAACGAAATCGAAATCAGAACAACAAAATCGAAATTAGATCCATAACTTCAGAAATAATCGCCGAAATCAAACCCTAACTACAAACCCCTAATCCGAGAACAATTGAATATCACTTAAGGATCGATCATAAACCCTAAGCTGATAAGCAAGAGCAATCGAGACGAGGGTTAGCAAGAGAAAGTTAGGGTTTTACAAGATCGCCAAAATCGCCCAGAGAACCCATCCTCTCTTGTTACTTTCGTGTTTTTCATGCTTTTATAACATATGCTTGCTATGTTCATTAGTACACATATAGTACATGATTTCATCCATGTTTATGCTATGTATGTTTAATTAACATGCTAGTACATTGATTTCATAAACACATTTGTTTCAAATGTTTATTTCAGCATATATACACATTGATTTACATCACATTTTTGCTATGTATGTTCATTTAGCATACTTAGTACATTGTTTTCACATAACATGCTTACATTTGGTTTGTTTAACAGGTCATAAATACGTTCATTAACACTGATCACGCCGCTCGGTAGTAAGTAGTGGTACCATAGGAATTGACAACTCCCATTCCTGAAATCCTAGGTTTGTTTGGGTGGAAGGAATGACTGAATCCGAATACATAATTTTTATAAACCTTTAACTTGTTAAGGGTTTGTCTCTTCAGTCTCAAGGCTTGAATGTATACGTTTAACATTACCGCATAGATGTTTGTATCAATAAAGCATTGATTTTACAAAACATAACTTTTGATTTAAACTATGATTTATTCAAATACGTTGTTTTGTACATTTTACATATGGTTTGAGTAGATACTTTTTATTTTCCATACATAACATTTGATTATACATGAACTGTCACACCCCGACCGCGTAAAACAACAAATCGCGGCGGAAACGTCGGGGAGTGTTGTAACAGAATCATTATTTCATAACACACGGAAATTTGAAGTTTTGTTTTATTTAAAGATTAACCATTTACGTTGTCTTGAAATTTAAACAAACAAGTTAAACATAGTCTATCTTTGTTATTAAGTCACTAAGGCATCGTCCAGTCCTAAGTGAGCATGCATCCTAGCAATCAAAACGACTCGTCACTACGCCTAATCAATGTGGTAATCAGTAGGTATAGTCACAAGGGACTATAACCATCGCGATTACGCTCACGTTGCAAAGTTCAAACGAACTTTGTGTTGACCATAGACTGGTCAAAGCAGAAAGTCAAATACTGTTTGACTTTCACGCTTGAAAAGCAATCAAAGCACGAAAGAAGCTTACAAAGGGTCCAAGTTAGGGAGATCTTGATCCAAAACACTCAGGTATGAAGTTTTAGAACTTCAACTTAGAGTTATTCAGATCAAGTGTGAGCAGAATTGAAAGAGGGCTTGGGTATATATAGTTTTTGGTAAACCGTTAGGATCGTTTCTTGCTAAATGGGCTTCGATCTTGACCCTCCAAGTGGGCACAAGGTTTTAGAATACCATGGGACATGAAATACTATCAAAATCCAGCAGATGATATCCCAAATCAGGGGTTAAAAACCATCAAAACCAGCTCAAAGGCCAGATTCAATGTTTTTGTGCTGTTAGTCTGTCATGCCCTGCGTAGCATATAACCTGGGCTTACGCGCCCTGCCTAAGAACTTTGACAGAATTATAGTTTATTTCCTGCAGCCTAGAAACTTGCTTTTCGAAGCATATTTGACACGTTTAAGCCCCGTTAACCTCATTTTAAGGCTCTAAAATGAAGTTAAAGTATAGGGAACTTAAAATATGCTCAAAAACATCTCGGATGTCGGTTTGTTTGGTCGTTACGGTTGCGTTGTTCGGTTAATTACGACGAAACACGAACGGACGTGAAAAACGATCCAAATTACGCGACGAATGGAATTTTATCATGCCAATCACTAAAATAAAATATTTTAATAATTACATAAATTTTTGGATGTCCGGATATATTCAGAACGTAAGATATGCACGAAAATGCAAACTTATGCACTTTTTGATGCTTTTAGTCCCTATTGATAAAATAAGTTTATTTTTACGCACCAAACACCTCAAAGCCTATTTCTAATCTATGTAAAGGATATTTAGGGCATGTTTAACTTATGATCATCTTCCGAAATGTTCGTTACAGTACGAATCGGCATACTTTCGCAGTTTGTCGTAATTAGTCCCTGTAAGCGAATAAACTTGATTTCGACACACCAAACCCTTCAAAACTTATTTCTAAGTTATGTAAAGGTTATTTAAGGTATGTTAAGCCCATGTCACTGTTCCGTAGTGTTTGTCGCATTAAATTGATTACGTTTACGCATCTGTTCGCGTATAACTTTCTAGAAAGCGATTTAGAGCTCGAAATCGAACGAGAATTGATATGTGCAAATGATACACATATTTATACAAATCCCAAGTATAAAACACAATATTTCATTGGTTTGGTATTTGTTTGATGGCCGTGGAGGCACAGATGTCACATGAACACTTTTACATTGGTTTTAAACAATACATTTTGGTGGTTTGTTTGGGTAAGTGATTTAAATAACGAGGCGTGTGTAATATGATAAAAGCATGGTGGATACGCCGCTAGTACTTCCTATATATAAGTGCTTTTATAATATTACATATCGTAGCGTTATTTAAACCGTTTCAATTTAGACATATTACATTTTACACAAATAACATATCTTCACAAAACATTATTTTACAAACAACATATTTTATACAAACTCATTTTTACTTCATCTGATTTCTTATCGATTTTCATATGATTTCTAAAAGAAAACATTTTTATAAGGTTCATGACTATTTTTGTTAAACATTCTTTTAACCTACAAGTCATGAATCATGCATCAATAAAACCTATGTATCTCACATGCATTTTTATGCTGACGTACCTATTTTCACATGTGTTTTCAGGAGCTGATGCATAGGGTTGATCTTTTGGGTAAAGGGTTACCCCGGTGATTCTATATATTCACAACCACATAAAACAAGTAGTGTAGAAAGCCTACACTAGTTCACTCATGAGACATGCCCCATGAATGTAAACAAAAAACAACCAATCATGCCAACGAAAGAGAAAAAACTACTAGACTCTAATCTAGAAAAACACAAAAACAATTAACGACTACTCAACCCCCTTCAATCTCATTAGATAGACTTTGAATCTCCCAATCATCCATAAGCTTCTGAACTCTAGTAGTATTCTTCAGCTTCACTCCCATCAGCTTATACCGAACCATTTGTGTCACACCCCGACCACGTAGAACATACAAAACGTGGCGGAAACATCGGGGAGTGTTGTAACAGAATTAATGTTTCACAACCATGGAAAATTAAGTTTCGTTTTATTAATCAAGCATGAGAGTTTACATTGTTTAAACAAGAAACAAAGGGTACATAACATAAAGTAGCTAGTTCTTGTCTCGTTTTAAGTCACTAAGGCACAGGTCCGCCTAAGTATGTCTTGATAAGTCCTATACATCATCACCTAAAAACACATGTGAAAATAGGTACGTCAGCATAAAAATGCCTGTGAGATACATAGGTTTTGTGAAAATAGGATTCATGACTTATGTTTGAGAAAATGTTTAGTCATGAACCTTGTAATTTGCTTTGTCTTGTAAATCGTTTGAAAATCAATAAGTCCAGATGATATGTATAGATAAAAGAATAATGTATGGTTAAATGAATAACCATGTAACTGAGTTTGTATAAGATAAGTTGTTTGTAAAACAATGTCTTGTGAAAAGTATGTTATTTGTATAAAATGTTATATGTCTCAAACTGAAATGATTCAAATAACGCTACGATATGTAATACCATACAAACACTTATATATAGGAAGTACCAGCGGCGTATCCACCATGCTTGTATCATATTACACACGCCTCGTTACTTAATCACTTACTCAAACCTAACTAACAAGATGAAATGTTTAACAAGTTTAGAAATGTTCATGTATAGTCAAATACGGTTCACACGGTTCACAGATACAAACGGTTCACAGATACAAACGGTTCACAGATACAAACGGTTCACAGATATCAACGGTTCACATAGTCAAATGATTACAACGGTTCACATAGTCAAATGATTACAACGGTTCAAAATGTAGTATAATGTGTTCATATACTGGATGAGCATATGCAACAGAAAGGCAATGTAAAACAATGTACTAAGTATGCACACAATGGACATACATAGTATGAAATGTAATGTAGAACGATGTACTAAGTAATGCACACAATGGGCACACCTAGCATGAAATGTAATGTAAAACGATGTACTAAGTAATGCACACAATGGGCACACCTAGCATAAGATGTAATAAAATCATGTACTATAATGTACTAACGAATATAGCAGGTATATGATGTGAAAACAGGAAAGCATGAAAGTAACAGGTAGGCACATGTGTTCCACCCCAAAACAGTTTGGAAAACAGTAAAAGAGGGGTCTATGTACTCACTTGAGATTGCTTAGTAGTCCTTGAGTAACAACCAAACAATGCTAGAGATCGCGGATATCAAACGGCACCTAATATAGGTAACTATGTTAATAACCGGACCTAAATCGGATGATTGGATAGAATGAGGGTTCGTAAACCAAACGAGTATAGAGACTCGTGTCATATGGTTTAACAAAGCCTACATACTAAAAGAAACCTTAATCTAAGTGCTTTCGACCCATTACGACCCGTTTAGGTAGCTTATGCTACTTTAACGCGTCGTTCGCGTGAAACGCGTTCGGACCGCCTAACTAGTCCTATGACAAGTGTTATATGCCTAAACATGTTACATAATCAGATATGTGACAAAAGTTTAGGTTACATATGCTAAATTACCAATTATACATAAAAAGGGTATTCTGGTAATTTACCTAAGGCATATAAACTACCTATCATACAACTACTTAAACGATGTGACCATAGGGTATAACCTCGGAAGGTTATTCCCTACCTACTATGGTCACTTAATGTATTTGGTCGGATCCTAATGATCGACCAAACTGGGTCGGGTTCGAAGGTATAAGCGATTTATTAGATCGCTTACCCTACGACCCTAGACAATGTGGTAATCAGTAGGCATAGTCCCAAGGGACTATAACCAACGTGATTACACTCACGTTGCGAAGTTCAAACGAACTTCGCATTGACCATAACTGGTCAACGCTGAAAGTCAAACAAAGTTTGACTTTCGGACTCGAAAAGCAATAAAATAAGGAAAAGAATGAAAGAATACTTACGAAGGGTCCCCGAATGCTAATCTAGATCTTAATAACTCAGGTATGAAACAATGGTTCCAACTTAGAGTCACTTAGATCAGATTCTAGTGGTTTTGGAGTAATGGGGGGTGGGGTATTTATAGTTTTCGGGTAACCGTTAAGATCGTTTGTCGAATATCGTGCCTTAATCGTATCCGTACAAGTGTCGGAAAGTTGTGGTGCCTAAAAACAATCCTTATCAGCTGAATATGCAAGTGGTGAGTGTGTGGTTGTGTTTAAAACAGCTGGAAGTTGCTGACTGTTCGATCTAATCTGATCAGAGAGTCGGACGCGGCCCGCGTCAGGATCAGATAAGTCTCAGGCGGGCCGCCTGGGATGTCTGATCAGCAAACATGTTTCAGTTTTGACAGTTTCAGTCCTTGTACGTGTTTAAGCCCATTTCCGGCACTTCTAAGGCCCGTAAAGCCAACTTTAAGGCCCTAAAATGATGCCTAAACATTGTGGACATGAAACATGCTCAAAAATATGTCGGGTGTTGGTTTGTTTGGTCGTACGAACGCGATGTTCGCTTAATTACGACGGAATGCGCATAAGCGCGTAAATCGATCCAAATGACGAAACGAATGGATTTTTCTTATGCCAAACACTAAAATAAAATATTTTAGTGCTTACATAAATTTTTGGATGTCCGGATGTATTCAGAACGTAAGTTATGCGCGAAAATGCAAACTTGTGCACTTTTTGACGCTTTTAGTCCCTGAATGACCCAAAAGTTTATTTTAGCACACCGAACCCCTCAAAGCCTATTTCTAAGCTATATAAAGGATATTTAAGGTGTGTTTAACTTATGGTCATGCTCCGGAATGTCTGTTACAGTTCAAATTGGCATACTTTCGTAGTTTGTCAACTTTAGTCCCTGTAAGCGATTTAACTTGTTTTTGCAATACCAAAGCCTTCAAAACTTATTTCTAAGTTATTTAAAGGTTATTTAAGGTATGTTAAATATATGTCACTATTCCGGAGCGTTCGTTGCATTAAACTGGTTATATTTACGCATCAGTGCGCGTATAACCTTCCAGAAAGCGATATAGAGTTTGAAATCGAACAAGAATTGATATGTGTAAACGATACACATATTTTTACAAATCCCAAGTATGAAATACAATATTTCATTGGTTGGGCATTTGTTTGATGGTCTCAGTGACACAGGTGTCACAGTCTCCCCTACTTTAGGAAATTTCGTCCCGAAATTAATTCGTAGGAGTCTATTTGTGACTTTGTGTCAGATAACCACCAGAGATATGTAAAGCATAATCCTGTCATTTCCTTAACGGACATTCTTCAGAACGAAAATGAACAAACGGAGTCATTTTCCTCAACGAGTATTCTTCAGAAGCGGAAATGAAGGAATAAACAAACGAGGATTCATTTCCTTAACGGACAATCTTCAGAAACGAAAATGAACAAACGGAGTCATTTTCAACAGATGCTTCCTCAGAAACGGAAATGAAAATGATAGACAAACGGATATTCATTTCCTCAACGGACAAATCTTCAGAAACGAAAATGATCAAACAGACTCATTTTCAACAGTTGCTTCCTCAGAAACGGAAAAGAAAATGATAGACAAACGGATATTCATTTCCTCAACGGACAAATCTTCAGAAACGAAAATGAACAAACAGAGTCATTTTCAACGGTTGCTTCCTCAGAAACGGAAATGAAAATGATAGATAAACGGATATTCATTTCCTCAACGGATAATCTTCAGAAACGAAAATGAACTAACAGAGTCATTTTCAACGGTTGTTTCCTCAGGTTCGGAAATGAAAATGATAGACAAACGGATATTCATTTCCTCAACGGAATATCTTCAGAAACGAAAATGAACTAACGGAGTCATTTTCAACGGTTGTTTCCTCAGGTTCGGAAATGAAGGATTAAACAACGGATATTCATTTCCTCAACGGATAATCTTCAGAAACGAAAATGAACTAACGGAGTCATTTTCAACGGTTGTTTCCTCAGGTTCGGAAATGAAGGATTAAACAACGGATATTCATTTCCTCAACGGATAATCTTCAGAAACGAAAATGAACTAACGGAGTCATTTTCAACGGTTGTTTCCTCAGGTTCGGAAATGAAGGATTAAATAATCGTATATTCATTTCCCTCGACGGATACTCTTCAGAACGAAAATGCACAAACGGAGTCATTTTCCTCAACGGGTATTCTTCAGAATTGGAAATGAAGGATAAACGGATATTCATTTCCTCAACGGATATTCTTCAGAAGTGAAAAATGAATAGCTAGTTCATTTTTCCTCAACGGATACTTCATCAGAATTGGAAATGAATAGGGTTAACTTCTAGGTACATGACAAAGCTCGCTGTGGTTTCTGTGCACTAAATTCCATAATTATGTATGCATCCATAATTACGTAATTCCTTGCACAGTCCGCACAGTTTGTCTTGTAATGTTCATAAGCACATAATCACATAGTTGTTTAATTGTTATTATCTTGTTATTGATTGCTATTAACTTGGCACCTCGTACTTCGTTTCTCTTGGAAGAAACGGGTACTTAGGATTTTCGTGAAAAACGCAAGAGATCATACAATGGAAGAAATTTGGGAGTAGTCTGTTCTTCAAGGAATGCGGTTCCTTGATTGTCGGTATTGTAGGGGATATGTTGTTTATACATACAATCACATAAATACATTGCAATGTAAATAAAAGATTTATTTATAAACAACGATAACAACTGTTTCTTGGATCTTGACAACAAAAGAAAATAATACATAAGACGTGATTATTTCTAAACGATGTTGTCTTCTGGTTGATCATATGCTCATCCCTGTGCTGGATTTGCATTAGCAAGCCTTGGTCAATTCCTACGAAAATGACCCATCTCGCCACAGTTGTAGCAAGATCCCTGTGGAAAACGAGCTTGAGCAGGATTGTTGCCAGCTTGATTTGGTGCAGCTGCGGTTGGGCAAACCCTTGCTGTATGACCTATAAGTCCGCAAACTTGGCATGTGCGGCACTTCACCCCCAGCATGATGATGTAGGCCACATTGGTTGCACAAGGGTGCAGTTCCGTTGTAGGGTTTCCTGGCAGGGGGTTGAGCTGGTTGGTTGAGGACGGCTTGATCATTGTGAGCGACCACAGCGTAGTTCTGAGAAGCCTTTCGCTTCTTTGACCTCTTAGGGGATCCAGTCTGTTCATCCATGATCTTTGATTCCTCGATTGGTTTCGATTCTTCGACCGGCTTCTTGTCACCTTTTCGGAAAGTTTACCTTTCCTGATCTTTGATTCAGTCAAGGTTGGCAGATAGCTCAATGGCCTGTCTAACTGTAGTAGGGTTGCTACCAGTCAAAATGTCTTGTATTGAATCAGGGAGGCCATCAATGTACTTTTTGATTGCCTTATCCAAAGGCGTGACCATGTTTGGGCATAACAGACTTAACTCCTCATAACGGTCCGTGTAGGCTCGATGCTCACCGCTGTCTTGCTCAAGATTGTCGAATTCCCTTTCCAAAGCCCTGATCTCGTGTCGAGGACAGAATTCCTTCATCATAAGGGCCCTAAGTTCAGCCCATGTCTGTGCTAGAGCAACCTCTGCACCACGATCTCTCATAACCCCGTTCCACCACGTAAGGGCTCTCTTCTGGAACACACTCGAAGCAAACTCGACCTTGCGATTGTCAGGACACTGCACGTGGCGGAAAGTATTCTCAATGCTCTCGAACCATTGAAGAAGCCCAGTCGCTCCCTCAGAACCACTAAACTTGAGTGGTTTCGCCGAGTTAAAACTCTTGAAATTGCATGGACCATTGTTGTTGTTGGCTTGATTCCATAGAGCAAAGAGGTTTGGGAATTGAGCAGCCATTTGCTGTGCAATAATTTCTGCCAGTTCGGCAGTCGCTATCTGGTTTTCGCGTCGAGGAGGCATTCTAAAAGAGGAAACATGAAATGAAACGAGTGAGAGAATTAGACGAAAAGAATGAGATGAAACAAATCTGATGAAAGCAAGGGTAGTGGTCATTTGTTTGTTACCACAAGGTAAACAAACGACACACAGTGACTAATCAAAGTAAATGGGTCAAAAATAATGTATCGCGAAGACATGCTCGCCTATAAGTGAACACTCATCCCAAGAATTCCCAGGTAAGCACAACTGGTCTCGCGTCTGATGAGATATATACGAAGTGCTTGCCTAGACAGAAAACCCAGAATACAGGCATTCACCCTTCCAGTTTGCACGTGTTCACATTATTTAAAACCCAAAACCTTGACGAGATTTTGAAAATTCAAAGGGGTTCAAAACCATATAACAGAGGTTCAAAACCTTGTAATCAATCATCCTAGAACAGATGATTAGTTTTCAAAGCGGTTTCGAAAATTATGTTCTTGTTGTGGTCGTCACCTAAGGATAGGTGACGGTATTGTTTTATGACTAAACGCAAGTAAACTCGCGTTAGGGTCCTAAGAAGGTTATAGACTAGGTCAAAGCATTACTAATAACCTAATTCCCTATAACCATTAGCTCTGATACCATCTTTTCTGTCACACCCCGACCAGGTAGAACATACAAAACGTGGCGGAAACATCGGGGAGTGTTGTAACAGAATTAATGTTTCACAACCATGGAAAATTAAGTTTCGTTTTATTAATCAAGCATGAGAGTTTACATTGTTTAAACAAGAAAACAAAGGGTACATAACATAAAGTAGCTAGTTCTTGTCTCGTTTTAAGTCACTAAGGCACAGGTCCGCCTAAGTATGTCTTGATAAGTCCTATACATCATCACCTGAAAACACATGTGAAAATAGGTACGTCAGCATAAAAATGCCTGTGAGATACATAGGTTTTGTGAAAATAGGATTCATGACTTATGTTTGAGAAAATGTTTAGTCATGAACCTTGTAATTTGCTTTGTCTTGTAAATCGTTTGAAAATCAATAAGTCTAGATGATATGTATAGATAAAAGAATAATGTATGGTTAAATGAATAACCATGTAACTGAGTTTGTATAAGATAAGTTGTTTGTAAAACAATGTCTTGTGAAAAGTATGTTATTTGTATAAAATGTTATATGTCTCAAACTGAAATGATTCAAATAACGCTACGATATGTAATACCATACAAACACTTATATATAGGAAGTACCAGCGGCGTATCCACCATGCTTGTATCATATTACACACGCCTCGTTACTTAATCACTTACTCAAACCTAACTATCAAGATGAAATGTTTAACAAGTGTAGAAATGTTCATGTATAGTCAAATACGGTTCACACGGTTCACAGATACAAACGGTTCACAGATACAAACGGTTCACAGATATCAACGGTTCACATAGTCAAATGATTACAACGGTTCACATAGTCAAATGATTACAACGGTTCAAAATGTAGTATAATGTGTTCATATACTGGATGAGCATATGCAACAGAAAGGCAATGTAAAACAATGTACTAAGTATGCACACAATGGACATACATAGTATGAAATGTAATGTAGAACGATGTACTAAGTAATGCACACAATGGGCACACCTAGCATGAAATGTAATGTAAAACGATGTACTAAGTAATGCACACAATGGGCACACCTAGCATAAGATGTAATAAAATCATGTACTATAATGTACAAACGAATATAGCAGGTATATGATGTGAAAACAGGAAAGCATGAAAGTAACAGGTAGGCACATGTGTTCCACCCCAAAACAGTTTGGAAAACAGTAAAAGAGGGGTCTATGTACTCACTTGAGATTGCTTAGTAGTCCTTGAGTAACAACCAAACAATGCTAGAGATCGCGGATATCAAACGGCACCTAATATAGGTAACTATGTTAATAACCGGACCTAAATCGGATGATTGGATAGAATGAGGGTTCGTAAACCAAACGAGTATAGAGACTCGTGTCATATGGTTTAACAAAGCCTACATACTAAAAGAAACCTTAATCTAAGTGCTTTCGACCCATTACGACCCGTTTAGGTAGCTTATGCTACTTTAACGCGTTGTTCGCGTGAAACGCGTTCGGACCGCCTAACTAGTCCTATGACAAGTGTTATATGCCTAAACATGTTACATAATCAGATATGTGACAAAAGTTTAGGTTACATATGCTAAATTACCAATTATACATGAAAAGGGTATTCTGGTAATTTACCTAAGGCATATAAACTACCTATCATACAACTACTTAAACGATGTGACCATAGGGTATAACCTCGGAAGGTTATTCCCTACCTACTATGGTCACTTAATGTATTTGGTCGGATCCTAATGATCGACCAAACTGGGTCGGGTTCGAAGGTATAAGCGATTTATTAGATCGCTTACCCTACGACCCTAGACAACGTGGTAATCAGTAGGCATAGTCCCAAGGGACTATAGCCAACGTGATTACACTCACGTTGTGAAGTTCAAACGAACTTCGCATTGACCATAACTGGTCAACGCTGAAAGTCAAACAAAGTTTGACTTTCGGACTCGAAAAGCAATAAAATAAGGAAAAGAATGAAAGAATACTTACGAAGGGTCCCCGAATGCTAATCTAGATCTTAATAACTCAGGTATGAAACAATGGTTCCAACTTAGAGTCACTTAGATCAGATTCTAGTGGTTTTGGAGTAATGGGGGGTGGGGTATTTATAGTTTTCGGGTAACCGTTAAGATCGTTTGTCGAATATCGTGCCTTAATCGTATCCGTACAAGTGTCGGAAAGTTGTGGTGCCTAAAAACAATCCTTATCAGCTGAATATGCAAGTGGTGAGTGTGTGGTTGTGTTTAAAACAGCTGGAAGTTGCTGACTGTTCGATCTAATCTGATCAGAGAGTCGGACGCGGCCCGCGTTAGGATCAGATAAGTCTCAGGCGGGCCGCCTGGGATGTCTGATCAGCAAACATGTTTCAGTTTTGACAGTTTCAGTCCCTGTACGTGTTTAAGCCCATTTCCGGCACTTCTAAGGCCCGTAAAGCCAACTTTAAGGCCCTAAAATGATGCCTAAACATTGTGGACATGAAACATGCTCAAAAATATGTCGGGTGTTGGTTCGTTTGGTCGTACGAACGCGATGTTCGCTTAATTACGACGGAATGCGCATAAGCGCGTAAAACGATTCAAATGACGAAACGAATGGATTTTTCTTATGCCAAACACTAAAATAAAATATTTTAGTGCTTACATAAATTTTTGGATGTCCGGATGTATTCAGAACGTAAGTTATGCGCGAAAATGCAAACTTGTGCACTTTTTGACGCTTTTAGTCCCTGAATGACCCAAAAGTTTATTTTAGCACACCGAACCCCTCAAAGCCTATTTCTAAGCTATATAAAGGATATTTAAGGTGTGTTTAACTTATGGTCATGCTCCGGAATGTCTGTTACAGTTCAAATTGGCATACTTTCGCAGTTTGTCAACTTTAGTCCCTGTAAGCGATTTAACTTGTTTTTGCAATACCAAAGCCTTCAAAACTTATTTCTAAGTTATTTAAAGGTTATTTAAGGTATGTTAAATATATGTCACTATTCCGGAGCGTTCGTTGCATTAAACTGGTTATATTTACGCATCAGTGCGCGTATAACCTTCCAGAAAGCGATATAGAGTTTGAAATCGAACAAGAATTGATATGTGTAAACGATACACATATTTTTACAAATCCCAAGTATGAAATACAATATTTCATTGGTTGGGCATTTGTTTGATGGTCTCAGTGACATAGGTGTCACAATTTGAACAATAGAAGCACTTAAAGTTTCTGGAGGTCTTAACTGGTTCTTAAACAACCTAGCATTCCGCTCCTGCCAAATCATGTAACACGAAGCCGCAACTAAAATTCTAGCCACCAGATTTGACGCAGACTTCGACCGGGCACGAACTAGAAGCCACTCCACAATATCCCCCCAAATCGGCTGAACCAAATCCATACCAACCTTTTTTCTAACCATGTGCCAGACTTGAGACGAAAATTTGCACTCAAAAAATAAGTGATTATGTGAGTCAAAATTCTCATAACAAAGCAAGCAGCACATCATGTTCATATTTTTCCTTCGAGACAGATCCCATCCCAATATTTTATCCTGAGTAAGTAACTTACCCCTCATAATTAACCACATTAGGAAGGCATGCTTCAGAATACATTGGGAAAACCACACAATAGAACACCACTGAATTTCAGGTTCTGTATAACGAATCGAATTCCAAACACCTGAAGCCGAAAACTCGCTAATATGATTACCATCACGCCAAACCATCCTGTCTCTTTTATTCGGGTCAAAATTCACATTATCAAGCTGAATAAGAACCGGATACAGATCCCTCCAAGCTGTAGGCCACCTCCAAACTCCATTATTTCTAATATCAGCAACAGTATCCTCCAAAGTAAAACCCGCATTCGAGATCACTCTAGGTGACAGAACATCACCCAGCGGCCCTAAGGAGCACCATAAATCATACCATGCTGAAGTTGTGGTACCGTTACCAACCTCGGTCCAAACATGATTTCGCATTAACGGTCTCAGTTGTAATAATTTCCGCCAAGACCAGCAACAATTGCTAGGCACAGTGCATCTCCAGAAACTTTTACCTTTAAGCCTGTACGAATGAACCCAATCTACCCACAAAGACTTGCGTTTAGTAATAATACTCCACATGTGAGAAGTCATAAGAGCTTTGTTAATATCACCAATACGTCTAATGCCTAACCCACCTTCATATTTCGGAATACAAATAGCCTTCCAAGAAACTTTCGCTTTCCCTTTATGAAAATTGCAATCTTGAGACCAAAGAAAATTTCGCATTCTCGCTTCCAAGTCATTAACCACTCGAGTCGGCAATATGAAAACAGAAGACCAATAAATATGCATAGAGGACAAAACTGATATTATAAGTTGTAACCTGCCAGCAAAAGAAAGCATCCTGTTCCTCCAATGCATAATACGCTTCTCAAGCTTTTCCACAAGAACATTACAATCTTTATACAAAAGCCTAGAAGAAATGAGAGGCACCCCCAAGTACCTGACTGGAAGCGTACCCTCCACAAAAGGCATAATTCTCAAAATAGCACTTTTAATGTAGCTAGGCACATTGCAAAAGAAAACCGTACTCTTTTGAACACTAGGAACCAACCCTGACATTTTGGTAAAAGAATCCAACGACCTCATAATAAACTTTGCCGAGGCAATCTCACCTCTAGCAAACAGAAACAAATCATCTGCAAAACATAGATTTATAATTTGCTGCCTTTCACACCGATTATGAAACTTAAACGAGGAATCAATTCTTATCGAGTGGTGCAGAATGGCTGTCAAAATTTCCATAACAAGAGTGAAAAGATATGGGGATAATGGATCCCCTTGCCTTAGCCCACGATTTCCCTTGAAATAACCATGAACATTACCATTAACACAAACAGAATATGAAGTAGTTGAAACACATACCATGATCCAATTCACCATCTTGATATTGAAACCAAACCCAATAAGAATACTCCTTAGAAAATTCCAGTCAACCGTATCATAGGCTTTTTGAATATCAACTTTAAAAGCGCACCGTGGCGGGCCAGCATTCCTATGATAATTATGCATAAGCTCTTGAGTCAACAGAATATTATCCGAGATTTTCCTTCCTGGGACAAATGCAGATCGGTTTATACTAACTATCTCGTTTAGAGCCCCCTTTACTCTATCCGCAATAATTTTGCTAATGCACTTGTATAAGACATTGCAACAAGCAATAGGTCGATAATCAGTAATAACCGAAGGTGTAGGAACTTTCGGCACAAGCACAATAAGAGTATGGTTTAACTCGCGTAACAAATTCCCTGTATCAAAGAAATCAATAATAGCTTTAGAGACATCCACCCCAACAATATTCCATGCACTCTTGAAAAACGCAGCAGTGTAACCGTCCGGACCCGGGGCCTTATCAATACCAATAGAAAACATAGCCGCTTTCACTTCCTCCACAGAAACCTGACGAATCATATGGAGAGCCGTAGCCGAATTCAAAGTATTAGAAAATAAATCTGGCGATGGAAGCATAGAAACGTCCCCTGTACACCCCAAGAAATTCTCATAATGACTAACAAAAGCATCATGAACCATATCACCTTCAAACACATTTCCACTCAAATCCCAAATAATATCAATCCTGCTACGATGATTCCTATTTTTCAGAGCAGAATGGAAAAATGCAGTGTTCATGTCTCCAGCACACAACCAATCTACTTTAGATTTCTGCTTCAGAAAGCGTTCCTCATCAAGTAACGCTTCTTGATAACAGTTTGTAACTGTAGATTCTTCAACTCTAAGGGCAGCATTCAAAGGATCCTTATCTATAGACTGCTGAATGCTCTCAAGCCTTGTACGAAGCTCATTGGTTTTATTGTGAAGATTACCTTGTTTAAACAGAAGAGCGCGAAGAGGCCGTTTAAGCAGCCGAAGCCTTTTAACAACCGAAAACTGATGCACACCATTAACTCTAGTATCCCAAGTTCTATTGACAATATCTAAAAATTCCGGTTTATGAACCAAAAAATTCGCAAATTTAAATGGTCTCGGTTTCAACTTGCCAGCTTCAGGAATTTTTAGGACACAAGGAGAGTGATCCGAAAGACGATATGGCTGAAAAACTGCTACCGCACGCGGAAAGTTAGAAACAAATTGAGTATTTCCCAAAACACGATCAATTTTCTTTAGTAATCCGACGCCCTTCTTTGGTTTTTGATTCCACGTAAAATGGATTCCCGAACTATTAATGTCAAACATCTCAATATCATCCACACACGACTGAAAATCCCTCATGCCAATAGAAAACGAAGACGTTCCCAAAGATTTATCTTCCAGATTTAGAGCCGAGTTAAAATCACCCATAACGAACCAAGGATTATCACCAACTAAAACTTTGTACATTGAAAGACTTTGCCATAGATTT